>JAMKCH010081872.1:0-10682 GCA_023653785.1 Ophioderma brevispina
TAAAATAATTTTCATTAAAATTGCAGGGTGAGAAAACAATAAAATACCATAAAAATCACTTACCCAGTAATAATAATAATAATATAGCGGGATTTATATTGCGCTTTTTACCTGAGGATCAAGCGCGTGGCCTATTATCATTACGCTGCATAAGGAAATCATCAGAATCATGTCGCTTCATTTACATTTAATTACTTAAATTATGGACAAAAATAAATATGAGTATTTATTACTTCGACTTAGCCAAAATAAATGCGTTAAATGGCGTATAAATAATATCTTTAAAATATTTAAATATAAACCCATTTAAATTTTTCACATGATAAAGTATAGGAGACTCTGCGTTTTTGGCAAATTTGCGACACTGCTCACTTTGATCAGCCATATCTCGGGAACCACATTCCGATCGAATAACAAGCATTTGTAGATACAATCTACACAATTAAGCCATTGCATTATCTCATTTTGTAATGTTGGAACATTTTTTACCCAAAGTCTGACCCATCCCCCCCCCTTAAGGCGATTAAGATGAATAAGAGTTGAACAAAATCTTTGATCTCTTGATGATTGGTCTCTTGATCTATGATCTCTGATTGATGATTGAAGTAAGTCAAAACTTTGCTTCTTTTCATTTCGCTGGTGACCTTCTTCGGTCACATATAGTCCTGTTAGTGCATCACTATTTGTTAGAATTGACCCGTATAGACGATACATCTAATTACACATTAATCCTGATTTTTCTTACTCCCTATGTGATTTCAGCACGAACAATCAATGAGAAGACTGTTTAGTTTCAAGAAAAGTTGACCTTCTTTCATGAAGTGAAACGGTCATTAAAGATGAATAACAATGTAAGAAAGGGGAGTCGTCTTTTCTTGATTGGACGCACAGATAAAAAAAAGTATAACTAGAAGTAGGGCAAACAAGCTCCATATGTTACACATCGAAGGTTCTACATGTAACAAATTCTTGTTTATTCTGGTCCTTAGAGTTAGGGTATTTATTAGTTTAGGCCATAAATAAAAAAGAATTTGTTCCTTTACAATTTAAAGGGGTACATTTGGAACTCTTCCCAAAGTATATAGGACTGTACTTTGCACGTCTAACAATTTCCTTGTTACTCTAATTATTTGCATTAAACAAGCAGTTCAGAATCTTAACTTACTGGGTCGATTTCGATTAAACACGTCCAATTCGAATACTCCAGTTGATTAATAATTCTAAGTCATCAGCATCAAGATGAATCCATACAGCAGATTCTGAATAAACGGCATTGGGGAACAGTTCCTCCAGTTCTGCGCATGCGAATAGAAGTGCTGTCACTAGGATCACTACCAATGACGACAATACAGGTACTTGATCTGAGATCGATATTACTGAACATCAATAACAATGTCGGAGTTTGTAAGCTGCTGACACGAGCCATATGCCATTGATCGGTGGGAAGAAAATTTGTTGAAAAGCTAAATGTACTGATTGAACTTATTTCGTTGGGCTGAGTTGAATAGCTGACTCGCCACAAGGTGATATAAGCAAAAACAATAACAATGCAAAATCATATTTTGGATTTGCTTTCAAAGTGTTCGGAAAGAGACTATGAAATTGTTTAGGAAGAGGACTGTGGAATGTCGTCGAACGTGGTCAGGGAGACCAGGGTAGGTAATGGCTTCTCTGTTCTAAACGAGTATGTGACATAGGCCATTTTATTTGAGTTGTTGTATTCTTCTTAATTTAGAAGGTCACAGAGTGCGCTTGATTGCAATCAAACTTGATTATTAAAACTACTGACCAACAAGCTTCAGGAAAGGTGTTCACAAGATAACCGAGGGTGCTTACCGGCCTCGTTTACATGAGCCATTTTTTGTAAACAATGTAAACGCCCGAAGGCGGGTGGTTTACGCCCTGTGATTTCGTTACTGAACATCTGATCCTGTGAATTTGGTGACAAAGGAATAGTTTAGAGGGTTTTTGTTCTAAAACGGACAGGAATTACGCATAGTGGCCTATGAGGACCGTGGGAAACAAGCATTTGCTCAAACACAAAACCGGGGCAATATCGAGATCAACTCAAATTTTGTGGAATCACGAAATGCACCATGAATAGTAGCTTTTCACGGAACAACTTTGTTACACTAACACAAAAAGAAATTTTAACAAAAAATAAACCAAAAAAACGATATGCGGTTTAAATGTATTAATGTTAGTCTATTGTGATCCAAGAATATTTGCTTACCACATGAAATCGTCATATACATCAGGACATTCCGAGGTGAAAATGCAAAGACTTGACGCATCTATGCACTCCCCACCAGACCTACAAAGTATTCTGTTTCCATCACTCTCCTATTGAATATAATAAATCCAATATTATCATTGCAAAAACCAACGTGTCTCTTTCTCTTAGAAAATCGAAGTAAAAAATGTACTCATTTCTTGAATCTCGTGCCCATCTTTTGGTCCTTTATTTTATTCTGTCTTTCCTTACAGAAGTCACACAGTAAAATACGTGAGCCACCGGTAAGTCCAGCCCCACTGCAAATGATGGTTGTGTTTTTTTTTTTTTTGGTGACCTCGCCTAAGTATACCCTTAAAACTGAGAGAAAGAAATGGCGAGGCTTGGTTGCAAATCATGGGTTGCTATAATATTAAGTATAAAATCTGTATGAATATCAAAAAAGGTTGTCATGATTATGTTATTTTGATCCGACAAAACCAATTTTAACCCGTATTCTTACAGGGGAACACTGACTGAAAAAGTTGCTGTGACCTCCAGGATCCACGGTGCATGCTAGTTTTGGCAGTCCAGTCGCGCGAAAATTTTGGGGATAACTACCTATAATTTATGATTGAGTGGGGTAGGAGATATGAGATCTTCAGCAGACTTTACTTTAAGGTCTGAGCTGTTCCATTGAGAGGAAAATGAAGTTTTGCATCCGCCCATTTGTACAGGAACCGAATGGGACGCGCATTTAGTGGTGTTTGAAACCTATACAGCTGTGTATAGCAGACTGCGAAAATAGTTCGTGACCTCCACCTGACTTCGTAGTCAATTTGATCTTGTAAGCTGTTTCAAACATTGGTGATACTAAAGCAGTCCCCCTGGATAGTGTTGTCCTATGGCATCGCGGAGGTGGGGGGGGTCAGTGCAGGAGGAACTGCTCGAGAGGCAGATAAGGTAGTGTGAATTGGAGCTGTAAAACACTTCTAGGCTGGGCTTCGGTGTTGTTAAGCGATGTAAAATGGCCGAGTCTAAGGTGCAAAATTCAGCCAGTCTGGCTTGCGCAATGGTTTAGCCGATTAATAGCCACAATAAGAATAAAAGGTAAGCCATGACAACTTTTGTGATGTTACATTGCCGGGTTTTCACCAATGATGGCAGCTCTTCTTTTATCAGAAAGTGAAAGCTATTTGATACAAGTTTTAATTTGAAAAGTGTTTGTCAGCTAAAATAGGACTCTTTGGGTGACATGCTTCATAGCAGCCCACCCCCCCCGAGTACACCCCCTCCCCGCAAGGGTGTAAACCCCCGCCCCGAATAAGCCCCTCCCTTCCATTCTCAAAGGCCAGGTGCTATAAGGCGCAAAGAGGTAAGTTATTTATTCGATATATGCTTTAAGAATGGACAAACAAATGGGTTTTTCTTGGTGAGCGCTATCTAAGAAATCTTCAGTAGATAGCGATATGGATATTTTAGGGATAAATACTATTTTGTGACTCACTAATAAAAAAAAAAGAAATTATTCTCATGAAATGATACAACATGTGAAGGAGGGTTTCACGTAGACAAGAAAAATGCATTAATTTACAAATCTGAGATATCTATATGATTCACACAGTAAACATAACGTGAGAAGAAACCGGTAAGCCAGCCCCCACTGCAAACTGGGTGTTTTTTTTTTTTTTTTTTTTTGGGACCCTCGCCTAAGTATACCCTTAAACTGAAAGAAATGGGGAGATCGGGGTTGCAAATCATGGTGCTATCCACTATTAAGTATAAAATCTGTAGGAATATCCAAAAAGGTTGTCATTGATATGTTATTTTGATCCGACAAACCAATTTAAACCGTATTCTTGACAGGGAACACCTGGGACTGAGGAAAAAGTGCTCGTGACCTAAAGAGGATCCACGGTGCATGGCTAGTCTGGGCAGCAGTCGCTCGAAAATTTTGGGATAATATACCATAATTTCATGATTAATTGGGTCGGGTATGATGATCTTCAAGCAGAATGTTAGATTAAGGTCTGAGATGTTACCTACACCCACCCTTTACCCACCGCACAACACTTGTCCTCCCTCCGCTATCCACTATTTATCATCCGTACGCAAACAGACCACCTACTTCCCTTCAACTCTTTCCATTGAGGAGAAAAATGACGTTTTCATTTCTCGCCCATTTTGTACACGAACGAATGGGAGCAGCATTAGTGGTTTTGTGAAACCTTTCTAGGCCGGGTATCTTTCCGGTAACTCTCTTAGGTTCTATTTAAAGTATAGTGAGTGCAAAAGGACTATTATGATCAGGTTCTAAGGCCAATATTTTTTGCTGGATATGAAAATGTGCTTGTGATTTCCAGAATGGGCCGCGCATGTTTATAATCGCAACAAGGAGGAATAGCATATCTTGATGGAATTCTTCCATTCAGAGGGCCACAGACATATCTTTCATATCTTATATCTAATATCTTATATTATCGGTCTATGTATAGAGGTCTATCAGAACAAATTTAAAACCCCTAACCCTCACTAAATTGTTTCCAGCAAACATCTTACCACATGCTATTTCATCTGTAAAGGATAATAGCAATCAGGCAGTCCATCACAAACATTCTTTTGATCCACACATTGCAAGGCAGATGCGCAGGAAAATTGGTTCTGTTGTCACAATCAACTGAAAAAAAATGTTTGTTATGGACCAAAATTGAAATGGTAAATCATAGTTAGAGCCACAGTGACAGAATTAAACTTGAATTGATAGGTTTACGACAGATTACGCTGCGATTGCCCTGCGAGCTGCGCCAATACCGTTCTATCTTAGCTATCTTCTCTAATGACCTAAAGTTCAGAATGTTGTGCTCGATTATTGAGTTAGACCTACAAAAACACAAGTCTTCAAGTTATACAAAAAACAGTGCAAACGGTTGTTTTCCAAAAAAAGACATATCCTACTGTCTTATTTAATTAATTTGCTTAATTGACCTATTGTGTATGGTGTCTACCATATTATGACGTTTGCACATGATGTCCTCATTGAGCGGAAAAGTATCAGTCACAAGCTGTTGATTTTATTTTTAATGTTATTTCATTAAAAAGATATCAACAACTAATCTGATTGGTTTTTACCACCTTTTATATCTCTTTGGGTCATGGGTCATGTTTACAAGATTGCAATAGAACCCTAGTCCGACTAATTGGGAGGTACACCTAATGATGGATTCCCTGTCGCACAAAAAGCACACGAATATGATCTAAGGCTTTTTGTATATAATTGTAAGTTCATCCCACTTTCGGTCATTTTAGCGGAAAAAAAAAAAAAAAATAATGGGGTGGTACCAACTCAGGAGGTCAAGGGGTCCCCGTCAAAGTCGAAAGGTCGGGCGGTTGCTACCGTCCATACTTTACTGGGTAAATGCCATAAAATGCTAATCTCTTTGGTTACGTATGGTGATAGGCCGGATGTCCCCGTCAAAGTCGAAAGGTGGGGCGGTGCTACCGTCCTATACTTTACGTGTGATAAATGCCAAAATGTACTTTTGTTACGTATGGTGCTACTGTAAGCAATAACATGACAATAATTTGCATTTTTCTTATTGTTTAGATAATAAAATGTGTATGCTTATTTTGGACCCATCATTGCAAATAAATAACAATTTTGCTTGCATGAATGGCGAAAATCCCTTTCATTGGAGATGTGCTTACAATCACCTATAAATAAGCTCTCAGTTATCTCGTTATGACGTCACTATGATGTCACATGTTAAGACTTGATATGTCTGTACTTTATTTGGAGGAAAGGACATATGTAACTACACACTGATACAGGAACAGATGAATCATGGGAACACCCCTCCGACCCCCCCCCCCCCCCCCCGGTGTGAATGTAGTAGAAAACATTGTTGGACGAGGGTCCGTTGTTAAAGTTTCAGTTTATTTTGTGTCAATATGCCTGGAAAGGGTTCAAAGAATAACATATTAAAGAATCAAATGGAAAGTACGGAAAATGGAGTGTTTTCTATGTGTTTAATTTGAGTACCGACACGCTTGTCAGGAATATGTAATTAAACGAGGTATAGGGGGTCCGTAATTCTGGATAATACAGTGTGAGTCAATAACAACCCTAATTCAGGAAAGAGTTTTTTCTTAAAGGTTAAACGTAGTTTCTGCTGGAATGTTTATTGGTGTTTAAGAGATAAACAGGCTAATCAGAAGATTTTTATTGGTGTCTTTCGGACTTTTGGTTCAGAAACCATGTCATTTACGGAGACACCTAAAAAAATTCGGTTGGACGATTTTAGCCATACAATGCAGAGAGACTGACATCAACGTATACCCTAGCACATTATAGCAAGACAATAACAGATTGCAATTTCAGATGGTATGGATTTCTTCTCGACAAAAACCATATCAGTTTGAATAAACTGTCTATGTGTAAAACATTAATGATGAAGTTAAACTGTCTTCACCAAATTAAGTGGTTCAATTCATAAAGAGTCGGTTATTGAAACTCACACCATTCAATGTCTCATGTTCATGAACATAATGAAACTGCTCAGATATTTTTGTTTTATACATATCTAAGGTAATTATTTGCACAAATGCAGTATACTCAGCGTCCATTAATTGCGACAAGACTTTAAATGCTGAAGTTTTCTGTAAAATAAATTGGAATTAAAAATGAAACTTCAAATATCACACGTTTTTCAAGCTGAATACGATACCTCCTATGGTTTCACTTGGGCTCCCAAGTTTCTTCGTTGTAGGTTTAAAACCATGAAATCTTCTCGCTGACCCAAAGGAAAATGTGGTCTTACACCAGTAATCTTAATTCCTTATTTGGCAAATGAACATTTTTCACTCAAGCATTGTCATTTGTAATCTCCGGGGATAATATTTGATAGTCCTTCAATTATTCTCCCAACTTCTTTGTTGAACAATAATTTGTGTTCTAACTGTTATTTACTAAATCACTGCTGACGACCATGTTACTCTATGTAAAACGATGAATCTGTTTGGCTCAAAATCGGCCAAACAGGATTTTTAGGCTCTCAGCAAAATAGGCTAACCTCTTCCTCAAAAAATCCAAATGACACCAAATAAACGTTTTCTGAAGGCCGGTTTATCCCTCTTTATAACCAAATGAAACATTGAGCAAAAATATTTTAAACTATTTTTAATTATTTTTTAGTTCCTTGGGGGAAAAAAATGTAGGGTGTTTTTTTGACTCACACTTGAGTTTAGGGGTCAAGATTTGATTGTCTTGGGCAACTTTGTAAGCGTACTACATTTCTCGAAAATAAGTGGTAAATCATTCGTTAAACCATTTATAACCATCGTCCATCTGCAGTACATTTTGTAGAACACACTCGAAGAAGGATTGTTGTCACAACCCCTCCAGATTTTCTTATTAAAACATCAAAAAATTCTACCATGTGATAGCTTAGATTATCTTCTAATGGTATCAAAATAGTGAAAGAATCCAAATTGACGTCGCTATGACGTCATAAGTCAAGGCAAGTATGAAAAACACTAGAAGATTTCCATTTGCGGCTCGCAAACATAGTACTGGACCAAAACTATCTATGATATATATATATATATTATATATATATATATATATATATATTATATATATATATATATTATATATATATAATATATATATACGGGACAAAAAAGTATCTCGGCATGGTTTTTCGATCAGTATTGTGACAAAGTCAGACCATTTTGAAAAGTTTTGAAATATACATGTTGTTTCTAGGTCTTGCTCTTTTCATTTAATACTGGCTTGTAAAAAGCGTGCAAAAATGGCGGGAGATTAGAGTGCCCCGAACGACGCAACCCCCCAAACCAAAAGGTTGCAGTTTGGGATTTTTTTCATTGGTCACTGGTGTGGTACAATGAAATAATACGGGGTATGATTTTACACAAAGACGTTTTGCGACTGAATAGAAGCGAGAAAGCCTACTGGCAGTATTGATTGTGTCTGCGACGCTGCGTGTTCGTGTGTACAGTACACTGGACATGCCCATTTTGAAAAAACCCCAAAAAACTGCACTTTGGTTTTGGGGGTTTGCGTCCTTCGGCGTTCTGACTCAGCCATTTCGCACGCTTTTTTACAAGCCAGGTATTTAAAATGAAAGAGCAAGCATAGACAATAAAATGTTATTTCTAAAACTTTCAAATGGTAGGATTTTGGCACAATACTGATCGAAAAACATGCCGAGATACTTTTTGTGCCAGGAGTATATAATAGTTCAACCTGCTATACTAACAATTAGGTTCACATTTTTGCCTATTCTGGTAGGTGTACCTTGGAAATGACAGTTTTGCTGCCTTGAAAAAGGGGATCTAAACATATGAATCAAGCATTGGCGGCGGCATTTACGTCATGCGAGGCAGGTTGGTTGGTATTCGTCTACCGAAAGGGTGGTTGCCAACCCTATACATCAATTCACAATCGTCCTATACCTTACCACACCCTGGTGGTACAAACATCACTAAGTGGTAGAAACACTGAAGTGGAACATTCGGTAACAAATATCAGAACATTCTAACACAAAATGGCCGTAGTATCTAAATTCATCAGGAGGGAAAATGATAATGTATGAACTTACGGAAATTTTCTTCTGAAACAACTACATATATGTCACTGTCAAGAACGTCTGTTACTAGAAACAACAACCAAAACCACGGTCCATTACAGCTATACTCGAAAAGATGGCGGCGCTTTCATGACGTTTCAAAATAGTTGTGATCAGCATCATGGTATTATTCCCATAACCAATCGCGAATGTGTCAGGGTAATATAAACCGAGAAAAAAATGGTTACGGATCACGGTGATAGAATGGCTTTGTCAGACACTTGTATCGTCCACATACCTGAGGCTAAAAGTAAGAGTGTACTTCCACGTGTGGGTCAGATTGTACGATCAACCGCCGCGAAGGTCAATGTGAGAATCCCCAGGCCAAAACGCCTTGAAAAAAAGACATTGATTTTTTTTTTTCCAATAATTTTTAAAAGCTTGTTACCCATTAGTTTTGACGTAAAACCAAGCCCTACTCAGGAATCCTGATGGTAAGCTGCCCTCGTTTTTTTAAATACCAAAGAATTGTTTAATCTAGTATCCTTCCAAATAGGATTTGACACTAAGCAAAACAAATTGCAACAAGAAACCGCTCTGTGTTCATTTAAATTGGAATCTCTAACAAACACCATATCACAATGTACCAAAATCGGAGTAGTGAACAGCGCTAATTGCATCAATTCAAAATGGCCGCCATTTAAACAATTATGCTTATATCTTGGGATCTAAGATTGGTAGAACTTCAGGTGGTACCTATAAGATGTTTTGGGGGGTCAAGGAATTCAGTATATAACATTATTTAATCATTAAATAAAAAAAGAAAAATTTGATAAATTTCAAAATGGTGGGCCATTTTTAAAAACCATGTATGTATAGATCTCGGGATCTGAAACTGACCAAAGCTTCATCCTGGTGTCTATACGAGGGTGATGATAAGTTCTAAGCCTACGGTAGAAAGAGATACGCTACAAAGTTTCAAATTTCAAACACTATCTACAGTTTCACATTCTTCAAATAAAATTCCAGAATTTTCATGTGTATATCTTTTCTACTTTTTTACCTTGCAGTATCAAACATTGAAGTTTTTGCCGGACCATTGAAACAATTACCGAAAAATTAGAAAGTTGATGAGAGGAGCTGACATCGGGGGTGCTCTTCCATCATCATGATCATGACATCCGCAGTCCCATAAGTTCTATGGTGTCCTGCCATGACTGCAAATCCATCAGTGGGGCTTTCAATCTGGTAGAACATCCATCCTATTCACCCGAATTTGACCGTCTGACTACTATCTCATCCCAAATAGTGAACTGGACCTCCTCAACTTTTTAAGTTTTTTCGGTTAATGCTTCAATAGTCGGGAGCCAAATCTCAATGTTTGATTACCTGTCAATTTTAAAAAATAGAACAGATATACACATGAAACGTCTGGAATTTTCATTTGAGAATGAAACTATAGACGGTGTAAATTTGAACTTTTGTAGCGTTATTTAAAATAATATATCCCTTTCTACCTTAGGCTTAGAACTAATCATCACGCCCTCGTATAACCATATTATTGGAGTCAAAGAATTCAATTTTAACGGTATTTGTACTGTTGTGTCATTTCCTCATGTCTAATTGCATAAATTCAAAATGGTAGCCATGCACTTTAAACCTTTCACATGTCAAATTCAGTATTTAGCAGTTGGAGAGGCTCGTTGCGATGTTTACACCCAATTTGCAAGTTCATGAGCAAACGATCCAAATATTAGAACAATAAAGGCATTTTGTCACATCATCTTCATTTGCAAAAGTCGAAATGGTTGCCAGTTCCAACCACATGACCTATATTTCAAAGTCTGAAATTTGCGTAATGTGAAAGTTCACAACATTGGACA
>JAMKCH010081873.1:0-14422 GCA_023653785.1 Ophioderma brevispina
TTTTTTTAGTAGGGGATATACCTTAACCATCCTCCTCCTGTAGCTTTTGTTGTGGATGATTCCCACTAATACACGGTTTAGCCGTCTCGCGCCTGGGCGTTTGGTCGCTGGGCAAGGGGCCGTATCATTTGTCAGGAAATCACCGATATGCCCGCTTACAATTCCTCCTAAATGTATGTGGTAAACTACTACAAATCCTGAAGAGAGATTAGTGGTAATTGTCTGTAAGGTTTATATCTTTATAGCTCTAGCCAGTCGGTTTCCTTGAGGGCCTGCTACTAGTATCCTGGTAACCACTACTACCTGTCCCAGGCCGAGTTTGTTGGCGCTAAACCATCACCCCCAACATGTTTCTAAGGAAATAATAATAATCTAATAAATGTTTATGTTTAACACGCGACATATCCACGTAAACTGTGGCGGCAGCCATGAAAGGCTCTCACACATCAGAGAAAACCATAATACCATAAACAGATTTTATGCCAAGAAGCTCGATTTTCGAAACAGATGAAAGCGGAGTACCCGGAGAAAACCTGCGGAAGCGAGTAATGGATAGAGAAACCAAATTCACATAAAGCCATCTAGAACAAGCCCCTGCGGGGAATCGAACCCGGGCCGTCATTGGTGAAAGGGAGGGAAGATATACGGCTACGCCAACGTCGTTCATCCATCGAAATCTTGATGAGGAGGTAGCTAGTTACCACCACCCCTTGTAGAATGAAAAGATCTACCTACGAAAGGGCTCCGCCCCCTCTAGAGATTCTAATGGCGGCCAATCCAGCACATGCGGCCTTGGCATGTAAGCATGGTTTCCCAAAGGTTAGGCCCACTGCCAAAACTGTGGATTGGCATCAGGAAGGGCTCCCGGTCAACTACCTTTGCTCCAATAAATCCTCACATAGCAATATTGCCGAGTGTGCATGAATCCGGCCACCTTTGTTTAGGGGGACAAAACGGATTTCAAACTTTTGGTTTTTAACTACTAACTAACATCCTGTTTTGTTTATGCTATAGTAGGAGGCGTGGTGTAGTCTGACAGGAAAGAGTTGAGCCGTGGGAAATTACGAAGCAGACAATGTTTGAGATCTTGGGATATACCAATATTACCAAACACAACGGGGACATGTAAGACTGCATGCATAATTTTTACAGTTTCAGCATTTTAAGTGCATATAATCCTGCTTTTCAGGTTGTGATGGTGTTTCTTAGTTTTTGTAGTCAGCAGCTACAACTAAACTTAGTTGGAAAGGTGTCCTTCGCTTTCCTTTCAACACAGCCAAACCATAAGGCCCCAAATGGCAATAAAAATGGGCCCTTCAAACTACAATAACATTTTAGAGGGGTATCAGTGTACTCTCTTCAAAACTTAGCCTGTTCAGCGCTCTACCATCTTCATTCATTGGTTCGCACGTCTTATACAAATAATGTCACATATCAATATCAGGCAAAACATACGAGGAGTGGAGCATATCCCTCCCCCTCCCAAAAGTTTAACGAAAGATAGCAATACATGGCAAAAATTCTTTTTAATCCGAAATTCATTAATGATGGATTATTGCCATCGGCGCGGCGTGTTTTATGTCGGCTCTTATTTGCGAAACTTAGTCGTAGCCGTTTTTTCCGTTTTCCCGCCGAAAATTCGGCAACTTGTTCTGGAGGTGATGGGCCTTCGCCGTAGGTTTATTTTTGGGAAGTTTAGTGACTGGAGGGAAGTTTGGGGAACTTTGGACATCATTTGATGCCGTGCTTGTTGTCTTTTTTCTTACTGACAGCTATTGGTTTATGGGTGCACCATTAACCTATTAACCGGTTTTAGTGGGGTTCTTCGGGCAAATAAAATGGTGATCTTTTACCATATCTACCAGGGCTTACCAGGGACTGAGGTCAAAACACAAGTGCAAGTTCATTTGAAACTTGATTAGAATTTAGTGTAAACAAATTCCCTGGATGAAGGTCCCGCCGTCTATATAAGATGACACAAAGAAGTTGTTTTTAACCTTGAAGATCCGACTTGAGTTATGTTAATACTCGGGGTAATTTTTCAACCAAGTCTCAACGAATTTTCAGCATAAGTATAATTTGCATACTTTATCAAGCAAAACTTCAAAAATGTTAAGTCCGTAACCTTAGCAAATTGGGTTTTCGTGGTATCGTCCTTAGCAGAAGCAAGCCTTTTTGCCCATTCTGGCAGTTTATTACTGACTAATGGCATAGTGTTAATGGTATAGGATGGGTGAAAAGTTGGTTTGGTTGGTTGTTGTTTTGACGGCAAAGTTTAGAATTTTTAGTTTTGTATATTGGTTATATTTTTGAGGTCTTGAGAAACAATTTTGGTGTACGCTTAGAACTTATCTGGTTGTCATTATTAAGTTCTGTTGTCTGTTTTCGATACAATGTGGACATTGCTGTGACAATGCATGCCATGCCCAACGTGGCTGTTCCTCTAAAACGATGTAACAACAACGTTGACCGTTTTTAAGGCACCTTTGAAATGTTGGAACCAGTCTGTATTTAGAAGGTGTCCTTGAAGTTGAAGCACTTTAATATATTAAGGTTTTCTAGATATAAATTCGTCTATAAAATATGATAAAAAATAGGTATCACTTGCGACCGCGTGGGCAACTTGGAATATTTTTAATAACCCTTACACTGGGATACTATAAAATTCTATGGGTTGGGACACAAACAAAAACGCTTGCCTTAACTTTTGACGGGTTTTAGATATTGTTCGACGGTGCTCCACTACATGATTGGCCTAACATTCGACTTTTTACATTTTAATATCCCGCTTCGTTGAAAGCGGAAATGTTGAAATAAGTGGACAGGCAAGCCTATCAATACTAAGTGAAATCTTTGGAACACATCCGCCAGAAATTCATTACATTTTGACTAGTTTCCTAAATTGTTCAAACAGTGTCAGCATAATCCTCTATTTTTTGAATGCGAGGAGATTCCCCTCAAAGTGGCCCTGAAACATACGAAAATGAATAGAGATTTAAAAAAAAAACACGTAAACCAAACCCGACAATTTTGCTCTGCTACCAGTATGTCATGACCCCCTGATACCTTATTACTGTGCAACCAAGCGCAATGTATTGCTGTAAAAGATGTACTATACGATTGTTTACAACTTGCTGCATTACGGATTGTAAGGCATTCCTGGTAACCTGGAGGTGAATGTAAAACTGTTATTGTACATTTGCCGATTACCTCACACGTAGTCAAAAGAACCACTGACGCCAAGTCTCATATTGAGTATATAATAGAGTTGGGCCTCTAATGGACCTATATGGCCTTTGACCCATTTTTTTCAATCTACATAATAAAACACCTTCTTCAACTCAAATGTCATGACAAACTAAGAACCACTGGTCCAGGACTCTTACTGTTATGCGCAATGACCTAGGATGACCCATGTGCCTTTTGACCCTAATGGCCCTATGTGACCTTTGACCCCATTTTGGTCCCAAAATCTATATCCTAAAAAATCACTTGTGGGGCTTGTGGGTTTGTCCGGCGATGTTTTCACAACAACACCGTCCTTTTACATACGATATGAATTTGGTGTGGTGTAGAGCTCCGACGTACTAGGTTTGTGGTCACGATTTGGAGGGGTCCTTTTGGGGTCACGGTCTCCCGGGTCGTTGTCGGGTAACTTGGCCGTTGTTTGACGTATGGATTGTTTTGGTATGGTGGGAGAGTTTCGCCGTACGCGTTTTATGGTCTCATTTTCGAGCGGTCCATTTGGGGTCAAAGGCATCAGAGTCATGGAAAATAATGGTTGTTTGTTGAGAATAAAATAACACTTATAATAACAAAAAAACTACTTAACACATCTTATGCAAAACGGATAATATATCTTTGGTTTCTAACATAGTTTTTCTCCCGCGGACCAGCACAGCAAAATAATATTTTATTTTAACCATTAGGTTTTCAGTTTCAGTTTATTTCCATCTCCTTACACATGTACAGTAATATATCTTGTACAATATAAAATATACATATTTAATAGAACACAAAAAAGTGATTTAATATACATAATATACAATATGCAAGAGATTGATGCACTTAAAACGCAGGGGTGTATTGTGGCACGCCATGCTAATTCCACATTACAACATAAGTAAGAAACTTAATTTGATTAGGCATAAACAACAATGATAACTTTAAACGAGCACACATGGAAAATAAGGGTGCTGGCCAAAATTACAATTAAAAGATTGAAAAAAAATACAAGAGAGACAAAAAACATTTCAATATAATGAAATAAGTAAAGTACCCAAAATCAAGACAATTAAAAAACAGTTTGCCAGATCAAAAATCAATGAACTGTTACATTTAACTGCTATAAGCTATCTGTGTCACTTAAGTGTTAACCCATTGTGCATAAGGATTGAGGCCTACAAGATATGAACCTGTTGGGATTTTGCTGTTTGCCTTTTGAAGCTTTGCTCCATCATTGCATTAGTGCAAAGATGTTAGGTTATAATTATTTTTAGTGCGTGTCTGGTTTTGGACTTTGTTCCCACTGACAGTCCCTAAACGTGGTCCTGTCAGACGGCTGGAGCCCTGGCAATTTTTTTGGAAAACTTTATTTTTTTTTAAGAGCTCTAGTCGTCATGTGCGTTCATATTGAGGGTGACAAACAGAAGGACTATCTCACTTTTTGGGTGATTTGAGGTTTGGTACCAAACAATCGTTAACACCTACAGATTCTAAAACCATAACCCTTAACTCAAGTTTACTTTGCCTATAAGCAAAATAACCTTCATCCACATCTCAAAGGTGCACACTTTGTTTACTAACAGAAAGCCTTTAACTCTCTGAGTTACGACCTTCGGATGGTAATGTATTGGCCAAACACTGAGTGATGCTTCATAGCTGTCCAATTGCAAGAATTTTACAGCTTTTTTAGCTCCCTATTATCCCACTTAATTGAGGATTTCTTTTTAACAAAACATTCAAAGGGTGAACATTGCTTAAACATCGATTGAAATAATGTGAATCATAAGGCATGATTGAAGATGTCCTCACGATTACCGTTTCAGGTACCATCAGAAAGACTTAACTCAGCACTTTAAAATAATATTAAAGAATTCTTCCTTTCAATTCTGCTGTTCATAAGTAAAATTGTTCTTTGTTTACTAAGTTTATATAATGTTTGCTTCAGTACCCTATATGAAGCTTTATGAGAATGTTTACATTTTTTAGTATGAATAGATTTGCTTAGTAAGAAATATTCAACATCACATTTCTCCCAAGCAGTATTTTTTGATTTAAGGCTTTCTGATTGTCCAACCCTCAATGTGGTGAGATGGCTCCATTTTCAAGTTAGGAGCCTTTTGAAGTTGACCCTTTACTTCGACTTTTCATTTCAATTTTTTTTTAAATCTCCATATGTAATTAGTTCCCACTGAAAGTTCCTTAAATGGGAGCTGTCATACAGCGAGCGTCTGTCAAGTTTTTTCGGACGCTTTATTAAGACTCAATCTCATGAAATGCAGTTCATACTATTCAGGTGGCTTAGTTTTTCAAGTTATTAACCTTTAAAGTTGACTTTTACTTCAAACCTTTTTTCATGTCTTCTTTTTAAAAATCCAAATGGACATAAGTTTCATACTGACAGTTCCTTTACTTTTTACTTTACTTTATTGACACACTTCCTTTACATTCGCTTTCATTTCAATATTTTTTTTTTTTAAATCTCCATAATGTACTTAGTTCCTACTGACAGTTCCTTAAATGGGAGCTGGTCATACGGCGGAGCCCTGTCAATTTTTTTCGGGACAGCCTTATTTTAAGAGCCTATCTCATGATGCATTTCATAACTATGCAGGTGGGCTTCGTTTTCAAGTTACAAACCTTTAAAGTTGACTTTCACTTCAACCTTTTCATGTCATTCTTTTAAAAAAATCCAATGGACAAGTTCCTAACTGACAGTTCCTTAAAATGCGGAACTCAATTGAATCTTGTAAGACAATATCCAGGCTGTATCCCTCTTGAGGAGGTATTACAATGAAATGCTTTCTTTTTTTAGGTCGTTTCCGATAGAAAGACCTTAAGGCATCATGATCCGTGTGTCGTCGTCGGGGCGGTGTCGGTGAGCTTTTCTTTGAACAAATATCCTGGAGATCTGGTGGCGACTACAGGGTTGCAACTGGTGGAAGGTGCGGGGTAACAGATTCTCGTACTGACTTAAATTCGCAAACAAGTGTATATGCCTCTAGGTACCGTAATTTGCATAATTAGCATAATTTGACCTATTTTCTTGATTTTCATTGACACTTTTTTTTGTGACAAAATATCTGGGATCTGTAAAGTCCCACAGATCTGAAACTTGGTGGAGGGGTGCGGGTTAAGGTTACGCAAACTGATTTCGATATACAACAACAGTAATATGCATTTAAGTCCTAATTTGCATATTTAATTAGCCATCTTTTACCTATTTTCTTGACTTTTCTGACACTTTTTGTGAACACAAGATCTGGAGATCGTAAGTCCACAAGGCTGAAACTTAAAGGTATGTGAGGTTACAGATTTTCAAACTGATTCGATATACAACAGTACTTGTCCTGGTTTATGGGACATGTCCTGGGGTATAAGACCTTGTCCTGGGGGTATGTGAAATTGTCCTGGGGAATGGGATATTGTCCCTGGGTATGGGACATTGCCCTTGGTGTGGTACATTGTCCTGGGTATGGGGGACATTGTCAATGGGGTATAGGACATTGCCCTGGTGTATGGAACATTGTTCTGGTGTATGGAACAATTGTCCTGGGTTAAGGGACATTGTTCTGGAGTTATTGGTACATTGTCCAGGAGGTATAGAACATTTTCCTGATGTATGGACATTTTTCCCTGGGTATGGGACCTTGTCCTGGGGTCATGGACATTGTCTGGGGATATGGAACATTGTCCTGGGATTTGTTGGACATTGTCCTGGGTATATGGGACATTGTCCTGAGGTAATGGGACATTTTCCCCTGGAGGTATGAGACATTGTCCTGATATGGGATATTGTTCTGGATGTATGGGACATGTCCTGGGATATGGGACATTGTCCTGGGGCCTATGGGACATTGTCCTGGGGTATGGGACCATTGTCATGGGGTATGGACATTGTCCTGGGTATAGGACATGTCCTGGGGTAGGGACTTTTCCTGGGTATTGACATTGTCCTCAGGTTTGAGACATTGTCCTGGGGGATATGGTACCTTGTCCTGGGGATATGGGAATTATCCTGGAGGTAATGGACATTGTCCTGGAGGTATAGAACTTTGTCTGGGTAAAATTGGACATTTTTCCCCTGGGTGATGGAATGTTCCTAATGTATGAGACATGTTCTGGGGATATGGGACATTGTCCTGGGGATATGGGACTTATCCTGGAGGTATGGGACGTCGTCCTGGAGGTATGGGGGACATTTGTCCCGGGATATGGTGACTTGTCCTGGGGTATTGGACATTGTCCTGGGGAATGGGCATTGTCCTGAAGGTAGGCATTCTGGTGTATGGGACCTTGTCCTGGGTATGGCAATTGTCCTGGGGGATTATGTGACTTGGTCCTGGAGGTATGGGTCATTGTCTGGGAGGTAATGGACTTGTCCTGGGGTATGGGACAATGACCTTGTTAACATGAATATTTTTAGATTGTTTTTTATCCCCTGGCTTGAAAAGCAGAATGGGATTAGGCTATCATTCAAGGTCACATCTTTGAACGCGATACAAAAGAGTCCATAGAGTTATGGTGCGGTAACGTGGTTGGTGGGATCGGACGGCCATGCCCTCATCTGATTAGATATGGGCGTGGCATATGCTAATTAGGTACCTCATTTGACATAATTAATAAGTTAATTTTTGGGTATTTTTACCCAACAATCTTGTGAACCGATAACATGAGACCCATAGGGTTATGGTGATTGTGACTTGGTTGGGTGGGATCGGACTGCCATGCCCATCATCTGATTAGATTATGGGCGTGGCATTGCTAATTAGGTACCTAATTTGCATATGAAATGAGTTAATTTGGGGGAATTTTGTACCCAACACTCTTGTGAACCGATAACATGAGACCCATAGGGTTATGGTGATGTGACTTGGTGGGTGGGATCGTACTGCCATGTCCTTCATCTTCTTAGATATTGGCGTGGCCTAATGCCTAATTGAGGTACCTAATTTCATAAAATTAATGAGTTAATTTGGGATATTTTATTACCCTAAAAAGCTTGTGAACACTATCTGAAGATCCATAGTCCGATTTGATGAAACTTATGGAGGGGTGGGGAATCATGTACCTCGCGCGCGCTGATTAGGTTTTAGGTGTGTTGTTCCGGGTTAAGGAGGTTGTCCACTTTACGGGGTTGTTGGTTCTTTAAGGGTATTGTTTGGTGTTTAAGGTGGGTTTTCCTGGGTTTACAGGGGGTGTCCGGTTTAAGGGGGGTTTGTCCAGCTTTAAGATGGTTGTCCACTTAAGGGGTTGTTGGTTTTAAGAGGGATGTTTGGGTTTAAGGGGGGTTTCTGTGCTTAAGGGGGCTTGGTGTGGCTTAAGGTGGTGCACGAGTTTAATAAAAGGGGGTTGGTCCCGGTTTAAGGGGGGTTGTCTGGGTTTAAGAAAGGGGGGTTTGTCCATCTTTAACGGGGGTGTGGGGTATTAAGAAGGGTCTTGTCTGGGGTTAAGGTGGGTTGGTCCGGTTTAAAGGGTTGGTCCGGGTTCAGGGGGGGGTGGTCTGGGCTAAGGTGGCTTTTGTGGTTTAAGGTGTTTGCCGAGTTTTAAGGTATATAAGGGGGTTGTCCAGGTTAAGGGGGGGTTGTCCGGTTTTAAAGGGGTGGTTGCCAGCTTAAGGGGTTGTTGGGTTTAAGGGGGGATTGTTGGGGTTTTAAGTGGGTGTTCTGGGTTTAAAGGGGTTGCCGGGTTTTAAGGGGGTTGTCGGGCTTTAAGGGGGATGGCTAGGGTTTTAATGTGGTTGTCCGGGTTTAAAAGAAGGGGTGTCCGTGTTTTAAGGGGGTTGTCTGGGATTAAGGGGGCTTGTTGATGGTTTCAAGGGGTTTCACAAGTTTAAAAAGGGGGGGTTGTCCCGGTTTAAGGGGGGTTGTTGGGTTTAAGGGATTTTTTGGGTTTAAGGGGTTTTGGTGGCGCATATACGCGTATACAGCCGCAGACGTGCAACATGCACGCCGCATGCACTTCTGCGCTCATGTGCTTAATGCATTCGCGGCACGTTGCACAGGGTGTGGTCCCGTGTTTAAGGGGTGTGTCTGGGCTTAAGGGGATTGTTGGGGGTTTAAGGTGGGTTGTCCTGGGGTGTCCGGGTTAAAAAAAAAGGGTTGTCCGGGTTAAGGGGGGGTTGTCTGGGCTAAGGGGGCTTGTTGTGGTTTAAGGTGTTTTCAACGAGTTTAAGGGGGGTTGTCCCAGGTTTAGGGGGGTTGGGGTTTTATAGTCATGCAGAATTGTGGGCAAGTTATCAAACCTATTGTGCATTTTTGGGTGAAAAGGTACCAAATTTTTGCACAGATGTAGCTCTTGATATGCTAAAAATCTGGTCTAGGAGCCAAATTAATTTCCTTCCAATATGGCCGCCAATTCAAAATAAATGTAAATGGCCGGTCACTGTTAAAATTTCCATGTTTTTTTTTCGTGCTTTCTATGTTTATTAAAGGCTCCAGTACTCAATTTGAGTGTGGTTCGTGCCATTTTTAGAACGAAATACCCTAATTGGACACGCCACACTTGTAACTTCCATTCCATTGTTACATTAGCAAGATGATTCCAAAGTGGCGAAAATCCAAATGGCTGGCCAATTTTGCACTATCATTGATTTATTAATGATTCCTAAGGTTGTTATTGAACAACGTGCATTAAAGATAGAATTCACAACACCTTAAGAATACACCAATAAGACTTGAATCAAAATGGCGCGAAATCCAAATGGCGGCTAATTTTGTCACTTAGCTTATCCTTTTGATTATCAAGAATGATGTTTTCTTAATCTGATAGGACCCCTCAAGGAAGAATTCACATCAACTAAGGAAACCATTAAGTCTGTTGTTAAATTTCTCTGTCCATTATATTTGGGCCAAGATGGGCTGCAACCTCGAAATGGCCACTACTTTTATAAGTATCACTTATGTGCCTGAAATGATTCCTCCGTGCTACTTTGAATGTGTTTTTTTTTATTACAATAGCATACCCTATTTGATTTGGTTATTATTGGCTCTGTGTTATACACAGCCTGGTAAAATGTACTCAGTGACTGGGATAATTGATTCATTGCCCCGCAATCGGTCCAAAAAAATCACAGGGCATATGACCAGTTACGCAATGAAAAGCTTGATTTCCCCTTGCTCTAAGCCTAGTGATTGTTTAAACTGTTGCAGGGCAACAAATCCTATTACGGCACTTCTACGGCAATTCAAATATGGCCAAATTGCCACCCCCAAAAGATGAGTTGACTCTGGTGAAGTACTTTGGTAGCCTTAACGTGTAGCAAGATCTTACTAATACTTTCCATGAAAATTCCTTGCCATCCGGAAGACCAAAATCGAAGTTTGGAAGGCTCTATGTGTGAAATCAGAACCCGTTGTAGAAGCAACCTCAATCTCTGCTGACAACATCAAAGTCCTCCACATTGAGCTCGGCTCTGTCTATTATATCAGTATACAAACCTGATTTTCAGTAGGTTTCAAGCACCCTCAATTCAATTTCGGGAATTGCACTAAACTCATTTTTAAATTGGCGATTTCAACAGCCATAGTACCCAATGGGGACCTAACAATGAAAGCCAATAAGAGGAACAGTGTGGGAAGAATGGTTTTAGACAGTCAACTTACATACACCTTCACCGACCCTTAAACGCCGCATACATTTTATAGTGCCCATGGACGAGAGGTTACAATTCGGAATTATATAGCTATTGTGGCAAAAACATCTCTAACCTGGGTAGAAAGATTGTTCTGAATCCTGTTCCACTAACTCTAGTCAATGCTGTAGTCATAAGACCAAACAACGTGCCTTGTAGCGGCACTTCTTTAACTACAGAATGTGAAGAAGGTTGCTCCAAAAACTCCCATAACTAGGACAAATTTGCCCAACTAGTGTTCAAATAAGACTGCCAGGAGATTCATACCAGAGGTGTAGGACGGAATACATACCAGGCCTTTCCAGGAATGTGCTGAAGGATATCAAGGGTATTCCACCATGCTTGAAAAGCGATCCTTTCTCATTAAAACAAAATGCTAAAGGTGAGGGAAGTGTAGTAAGAGGAAAAGATCAAAACCAGGCCCTTAATTGAATCCACCTTTATGACCCATAACAGCAAGGGAAAGAATGGTCTACCATCCGAAATCTTCGAGTCGAAGGTATCCAACAAAAACCTCCACAGCATCCAAAAATGTTTTAACACCCAACCCAGGTTTGAAATCTTTAACTACTTAGTTCTTCCAGTAGACAAGGATGGATATTATTAATCTTTCTCTGGAGATAGATAAGCCAGCGCACCTAAGTGATGAAAAAAAAGTGCGCCTGGCCGGAATCGAATGGCAACCTCCGTATTACTAACACGCTAGGAAAGCAATGGACACCTTTCGGACTACACCAATTATGATATCTATCGCTTATCTACCAACCTAGTCTGATAGCTCAGTGGTAAGCGCGCCGTGTGCAAAAATCCATTAAGGACACAGATATGCACTTCCATCTACGCAACCGTGTGAAGCCAAACTCCAGTTTTAAATTACTGTCTACCTAGGGCGTACCTGACTGACACTCGCTCTCTTATAGACCCAATCAGAAAAGAAGAATAAAGTATGTTCACGCAACCCCTAACATCTTGAACAAACTCACTGGCACAAGAGGGGTGACGCCCACATACCCTAAGATCGACCGGCACTTGTCCTGACTACTTATGTGCAGTATTGCTAACCTGTATGGGGAAAGGTCAAGTGCAATCCATGCCGAAGCTTGATCCAGCATAAATGCCTCCTGCAGCTTTATCACCGCATGTCAATGGACAACTTATAAATCCTAGGCAGGAATTGCCACCAAAAATCTGTGTAGGTGTAAGCGAGCATGGAAGAACCGTAGTGCCAAATATCTAAACGTGAAAAACCCCTATAATCTGGACAGAGACCAGCATGCTAACCGCCTTAAATCCAGAGGAGTTTCTCAACCAAAAGTCCAACCCCTGAAACAGTATCAAAAGGAGTTGAAGAGAGAGTCGCCTTGTGGAAAGAAGAAAGGACTTGCTGTCAACCAAGTAATCTATTGGTATTGAAACCTGATGAGCATCACCTACTTGGAGCTGACTCCACATGGATGAATGGCGATTTATGTTTCAACAGATTCAGAATACCAAGCACGGATAATTCCAAAGGTTGCATTGCCAGAAGTGGGGCTCCTGGAAGAAGATCAGGAGACAAGCCTGTAATTTGTTTTAGAAACAGCACCACAGGACAACGAAACATCTCTTGGTCTGCCCAATGTTGGCGCAACAATGCAATACAAGGAACTTGCAGAAATTCAGTGTATGCCAAAGGTTGGAGCAACAATGCACCGACAGTGACCTTGCGGAGTTCGGTGAAGCAGCCAGAAATTGTACCAACAAACAGCTTCTATTTACATTTACAGCGCCACACTTCAGCAGTTTTTGACCTGGTATGTATGCTTTGATGCCTATGCAAGGTTGTCGTACAGAACTGTGAAGCTCAATGTTCCGCCCGTCAGCTGGGATCTGTAGGCTCTGGAGCTCGCAGCAATGCTTGTTCCCCCGCAATGTACGCCTGATATGCTGCTCTGTTTGAGTGTTGCTTACAGTGCCTCTGAGTTAGTGGAATGAACTTCAATGGTTCTGTTCTGTTGTACATGAGGTCAACAAATCTTTCAATTGTTGGCATTAGTTCTTTCAAGGTATCTTGTTAAGGAGGAGTTCTTCTAAGGTTTTGCAGAGTTTTTACAACATCAGGGAAAGTTTTGCTTGTTCCATGTGGTTGTTCTTTCCTTGTGCAACCGGTTGAGGATGATGAAACTTCAGCAAGACAAAGAGTTGTCTCTCTGGTCCTAGGGTTGGGGAAATAGTATGTGTTGTTGTGAATCTGCGATTCCTTCCGGTACCAAATGCTAGCCAGAGTTCAGTGAGGGTGGACTGGCTGGTATCCTGAGCACAGCAGCAGCATTGGCTGCACAAGTAGAAGCCTGCTTCTTCATGTGTGCATGGAGATAGTTAGATTGTTAGTATCTGATTATTAAACCCCATCATCCACTGACAGAAAAAAAAAAAAACAACTACCGCCAGCTAGAGTCTTAAACTATGAAAGGGATGCATGATAATATAGAATGGAGGTTGTACAAGTTAAAAAATAACAAACGAAGAAAAGGATGAGTAAATAGAATGATTAAACAAATCCAAAAATACTTGGGTAATTTTTAACAGTAATACCTGCATGCCCACATCCATTTGTCTGTGGTTATTTGGTCAATTGTAAACATGAATTATAACTCGTGGAAGACCCATATGTACCCCCTCGTTATCTATTCTGATACAAAATTGATTTTAATTTTGGCCTTGTTTAATCAAAAACGCGAAAAACCAGCTCTAAAATAATAAATTTTATGTTTGCATTGAAATATATGAGAGGGCGATACATATGGAGTCTTGCCGACAGGAACCAGGAAGGGTTTACATGGTATGAATGGACAATAGGACGTGAGGTACAACTTGACAAAGAAATCAGCAGTACATTTGAGGCGTGTGTAATCAATTACAGGGCATTAATTTTGAAAACCATGGCAGCAATATTGTTGGGGCGGGGGTAGCCTGCCGGGTACCCGCTCTATTCGCTTCGGTTTTGACCTACTTTTAAATAGCAGGTTGCAGAAAATATCGTGCCGATTATATCCTTTAAAATCTACATGTGTGGATAGTTTATGAAAATGTTGTGCAATTTTGTCATAGGAGATTGTACTCAAAAGATAGGGCCCCAGCGAAAACCTGAACGTTAATTACAAAAGATATTAGTGTTCAAAAGAGTAGTAGTAGGAAATACAGGGCAATGTCAGCGAAGGTTCCTGAGAAATTTTAAAGTGATGTGCTGTGTTAACAGCGTCTTAAATTAGTTATGAGTGAATTTGAAGGAACGGATGCTTAAACGTTGGGCAACCAATGTAGCAAGTCGGGGGCGATACAATAATAATTAAATAAAAAATTCCTTTAACAAAGGACAAGGGTGGATCAAGAGGAAATATCCATGGAATTGGTATGTGTAGGTAGGATTAGTAAGATGATTATATTGCTTTATTTGTCAGCTTGCAGTTCAATGGTTCAGATGAATAAATTATCGTTTTAAAATAATTATTATTCTTTTAGGTAAATCAAGGGGACTATGTGTGGATTCACGAAATGCCATTTAAGAATCTTTTATTTTGATGTATG
>JAMKCH010081874.1:0-18879 GCA_023653785.1 Ophioderma brevispina
ACACTAATTTGCGACTTCTTTTCCATCCATGTTTTAGGTCGTCTGTTGTAATAATATGGCAAGGCCAATTAGCTAGCCGAAAACGGTTACCAGGTCTAAACATGTTATCTTTTATTTATCCCACCTTGTAACTTCGCAAGTCCTTTTGAATCTGTTGATATTACTTACCAATTTTTGTGGATTTATAGTCGTTTCGGTCCTTTTTGGGGCTCATGGCTTCCAACTTAATTCACTCATATCATCAAGAGTAGCATTAATCCAATATTCCAAAACGTTCATGAAGCACTGAGACAATTCCAGAACAATGCAAAACCAAAATGCAAACTTTTTTTAGTCCACGCACAAAGCACGGTCATACAAGCTTCGTCCCTACTGAATGCGGTAAAGCTATTTTGCACGTAACCGGTCAACATTCACCGGGCGAAATCGCTCGACCGCTTGATCCTTTTTATAACACAGTTGGCAAAAACTGTTACCCGTTCTTTTTCTTCCAAAATTTCACTCCAGGACATACCTGAGATAGATCTAAAGAAAGGAATATATATACTCTTGTGGAAAGGGTGATTTGGGTTTCAATATGGAAGAACAATGGTTTAGATCTGGGTTAAAGTAAGGCCGTACTTAGACGAGAATTAATTGGGTCACAGATGATCAATGTATCGAGAGCTGGAGACCATTATTTATAGCAGGCAGAACAGCCGGTGGGGTTTTAAAAATGGCGGGGGCCCCACGTACCGAGACAAACTCGCCCGCCCATAATCTCACCGTGCGAAGAATATATTCCACACTATAGCCAGATATATTCCCACAGTAATAAGAATCAAGATCGGAAGAGCGTTCGAGCACAGGGATGTTTGCAAGCCCCAAACGTTGCAATTCACAACAAAGAACTCTGGCCGGCCGCCATCTTATCCATGGCAAGGACAACAGTGGCATTGTGCGTACGCTCAAGGTAAAAATAAACAAGATGATGCTCCCCCGCTGATAATTAGAAATTTCTAAAGAAATTGGGTTTAATATTTTCATTTCTAAAACCTTTCTGTAAAAATACATCATATTTAATAATAACGTAAATCCCATTTGTCCTAATTAAAAACTATGGTCGTAGAGAATACTTGAAAATTAAATAATAATCCCTTGTCTTGCAATTATATACACAAAAATATTTTTTTCTCTCTCTTTGTATGTCAAATAAATAATATTAATTTTGTTATTCAATTTGAACCATGAGGTCCACTGCTTAATATGAAAAAAATATATGAATTTTTTTTTTTTTTTAAATTTTTAAGTTAGGCCAAAAAAAAAAAATGGTTGTCTCAACGCTGACGCGCGCGTTGGAAATTCGCCGAAAATGAAAAAAGTTATGCGGAACTTTTTTTTATTTTTTAAAAAACTTATTTCAAAAAAAAAAAGTCAGAACTCCGAATTTGTTGAAACTGAATTGTGAAAAATGCACGATCACGCAATCTGCGACTCTCGACGGTGAACTGACTATTTTACGTTGCCATGAGGCGCGACGGTACTTACTGGGCACCAGCGTGTGAAGTGAAAACACTCCACCACCAAATAAAGGGCAATATACTTCCGGGTTAAAGTGTGCAGGTTCGAAACGGGGTGGAAACTGTCAATAAAGTGGCTGTTTAGCGTCGAATATCGCAAAACCAAATCGGAAGACCCCCATACATTAAATTACATATTAAAGGTTTATCGATGTGCAATCCATTGATATATGATTCCTTGCAAATCTTGCCGCTTCAGTTTAAAAATCGCGCATCCAACACAGGTATATTTACGTGCATTTCAATGCGGCACTTTATTTACTTGTGTGAGGATTAATAGGGTAAATTGCAACGTCGCGTATTTACATGTGCTTCGGAAACTAACGATGGATTTAAAGTTATTCTTAAAGTTAAAGTTGAATCTGAAACTATAAACAAATGGTCCTCCACAAAACTGATATTAAACCAAACTTTAAGCATTTATTGCAATTGAAATCTTGTTCGGGGGAAATCCATGTGAGATCTGAGGCAGGAAATCGCTGATGTTGATACTGCCAGGACTGCAGAATTTTATACCATGGTAGATGTACACGCCCAGGTGAAAGTGTCAGTGGGTGCGTGCACATTGATATTTTATTTGCCGCGCACCCCCAAAGATTGTTGAAAAATTTAAAAAAAAAAAAAAAAATACCGCTACCGCCATTAATTTTCAAGCCATCCTCAGCTATGAGACAAACTATTTTTTTTTTTGGCCTAATAACAAAATAAGACTCAAATGTTTAATATTAAATGATTGTTTTTGCAATTCTTTATTTATCTGTGGAAATTGGATAGAAAAAAATAAGTGTGCACATCAGATCAGACTGAGATATAAAACCAGCAGATATTTTTTAAAAGTTTTTTTATGTTGTTTTGAGATGGGGTGAATGTTATCGGTCTGATGAAATAAATAGAGGTATCACTGTCAGGGATGCGGTGATTTTTTTTATTAAATTTTTGAATACTGCATGGGGCTCCGGTCTGAACTTCTAATGATGGGACTAAAAGATCGGAAACCGATGAGGAACGCAAAATGGTTAAAAAACACACACACATTCGCGCACACAACAAACAATGGTGATGTATTTTTGGGGGGCGGGGGAATTGGGGAGGGCAAAGAAAAAATCGGGTGAAAATGGGATAGTGTTATTGAGGCTAAGAGGTACAACCCCTTTAAAAAATCAATCGGTTTTTCAGCACATTTGAAAACTTATTATTATTATGTTTTGGATAATTTGAGTTATCTTGCTATAATTCGTCATGGATTTTTTGGGGGTGGGGAGGGAGCTGGAGAAAAAAAAATATTTTTCGGGGGGAAAATGCTCCCATTCGCACCCACCTAGCCAGGGCCACATACTACACACACAAAACACAAACACAACATTACACACATACACACGCTTGCGAGAGGAGAGAGGCCGCACGCGCGCACACCGCACACATGCTCTGGCGCACGCACACACACCACACTCACCACCACTTTGCCCTGTTTATATCGCATATTTTATGCGAAGTTAGAGAGCAAGTTTTGGGCGAGTTAAAAAAGTGGCGGTTATAAGATGGCTTTGGGAGTTAAACTGGCGGTTACCCCACAAGTCAGGACTGAATTGCAAAGAAGTCTGGAGGGGAGGTACGGAAAACACCATTTAGTCGCTGGCGAGTTAAAGATTAACACCAGAGTTTCATGTTGGAGAGTGCGGAAACACCAATTGGCCCTGCTGGCGAGTTACGAAAACACACCATTTAGTCCTGCAGGCGGTTACAGAAAACCATCTAGTCCTGCTTGAAGGAAACCAGGTTAAAACAATGCACCACAACAAAACAAAGACAAATTTAACTACCTCATGGACTTCGTGTGAAATTTTAAAACTCGCCACACAGATCTTACTTGAAAATTTAATTCAGCACATGGACTTCCTTGAAAATGTTTAACTCGCCACACAGACTTCCTTAAAAATTAAAACTTGCCACACAGGGACTTCCTTGAAAAATTGTAACATTGGGGGGGGGTAACTCACCATTTAACTTGCCACTCTTCTATCAACTCGCCCTTTTTTAAACTCAGCCAGTTTACCTGTCCGCACGAAGTTAATAGCAAACAAATTCTGAACCATGTCACCCCATGGTTACAACAAATGCAAATTAGCACCTTCACTGCAAAAAAAGAGGGTGTTAACTCCTAACACATGGGGTGTTAATTTTAACACTCTTCTGGACTCAATAGGGACACCACTGAAGTTAGTTTACACCATTTCAGTGTTTAATCAACACCAAGTAGTGTTATATTTATACACCAATTTTGGTGTATATGTTGTATATGACATGTAATTGTTTGGTGTAATTTTCCAAGCATTGGGGTAATTATTTTTAACACCACCTGTGCCAAAGGACACCGCGTGGTGTGACTTTAAGACCTCAGAATCCAAATACGGGACTGCACCTCTGGTGTTAATTAACACCAAACTTGGTGTTAACATTTTTATTTGTAAATCTGACATATTAGTATAAATGTTTGATTTTGTTGTTGTTTGCTTGCAAATGCTTATAACGTTTCATTACACAGATCACCAAACTACATAATAAAAAATTGTGCAGCAACACCGACAGTTGTTAATACCTAAATTTCAAACACCAGAAACTAAAACCGAGAAGCTTGACACAGACTCGTGTTTTAAAATGTTAACACCCACTTTTTGCAGTGTTGTTTCCCAGTTTCCCGTATGCTGGATTGCATATAACACAGCAGAGACTTGCGCCGTTTCAATGGTTGGATAGAGCGAGTTTGAAAGCACGCAATGCAAAACTGGGCGTTAAAATTTGACACAACTGTCGGTGTCAATGGCGTGTTGGGTGTAGTTTCCTGGTGTTTATTCATAATTAAAACCGTCCGGTGTTGCTTTATATTTTATATACATTTTTTGTGATCTGTTTATGATTGGTTAGACGCAAAGTGGTCCAAATAGAAAACAAAAAATAAAAAAATTCAAACAGTTATTACTAAAAATCTCACACAGTTACAAATTTAAATGTTAACACCAAAGTTTGGCGTTATTAACACCAAGGGAAAGTGGTCATGTATGACTCTTAGGAGAGTGTTTTAAATTACACCAGTAGTGTCAATGGGCACCTGGCAGTGTTAACACCCGACTTGGTGCTAAAATTATACACCAAGCAGTGTCATCTAACAGCAAAAATTGATTAATATGTATAAGCACCAACATGTTCGTATTAACACCCAAAATGGTGTAAATCTAACACCAGTCGGTGCAGTCCACCTATGATTCCAGGAGGGCGTTAAAATTAAACACCCATAGTGATAAAGTAAAAACACCCAGTTTTTGCAGTGCGGGGCGTCTTAGCACAGCAAAGCAATTTCCATCAGGCTCCGTAAAAATAATTATTACACTGCAAACACAGGGGCGTTAACTTTAACACCATGGGTGTAATTTTTAACACCATCCTGGAATCAATAGGGGACCTTCGACCGTACCAATTGTGTTCGATTTACACCATTCAGGTGTGGCAGGAGATATCCTTCTCCGGGTCACGTCGGGAACAATGGCGAACAATAGGGCATCGATTCAGTTAACTCTTTTACGCAACATTAGTTCACGCTTTTTCCGTTGTCGTCATGGAGCCCAGACTATAATACCTGCCGGACTATGATTAACTTCACACACCGGCGTTAAATACCACCAGACCAGGTGTTTTCAGTCACGTAGTGCCCGGGGGGGTCCATGGGACCCCCCCCCCCCCGAAACCACTTTCCCGAGGGGATTTTGAACAAAATCTATACCAAAGGACAACACAAAATCAGCAATAAAAATGAAATGTGTTATTTGGGCTGCAAAGTAAGGGCAAAACATTGTTTTAAAAAAAACGCGAAAATTGGGCAAAAAGACGGACAAATTCAAATGAGCCTTGCGCTAACATCAAACTTTTTGAAAAACTTATTTGATGTTGATATCTATTACTATACTATAGAGGACCCAAAGTACATGGAACAAAAACTTGCAGTTTTAGGGAAGTCTGTATTTTTTAAGGGTGTGCAAAAACACGCACTTTCCCATAGTTTCTTTGTACAGTAACGGTTTAGACCGTCCACGAGGAAATGGTTTGTTTTCAGCACATAGAAGGTTAAGTTATAGATGAAATGCAAAAACTGGGTGTTATTCATTTTAACACCAAGTCGGTGTTCAAGCTTGTTGGTGTAATTTCTGGTGTTGAAATTTAGCAGTTAACACGCTCGAGTGTTGCGTACAATTTAATTATGCGTTTTGTGATCTGCTTTTGAAATATTAGGGATAAAACAGTCATTGGCGCGGAAGCATTTTTAATTTGGGACGTACCGCTGTGGAGGGGCGCCTACCTATTTCCATTCCGGGGGCGACATTATTATGGAATTTGGGTACTGTAATCACATACGCGAAGGCCATATTAAGGTGATGGGTACGGAGGGGTGTACCCCCTTCCGCGCGAAGCGTAGCGCGGACCCTTACATGTTTAGTTTTCCAATCACATTTTCTCGTAAAATTGATACCAAACAAATTTGAAATTAGCAAAAGGTTCACTTTTATAATCAACGGTCATAAAAGGAAAATTTAGTAAGGGGTAAGGCTTTATTTAACGAAACCATAAGTCAATTGATCTTGGAGAGTTCTATGAAGCGCCATGGGTGAATGTGGGAGGGTGGCCCCTTTTGAGCGAAGCGCGGACAACCCGTTGAAATATTCATTTCCAAAGCACGTTTTCGCGTGAAAATTGATGGAAAATAATTTTAAATAATTATTCCGGTTAATAAGATCAAACGGTCTTAAAACGTAAACTTGAGTTAATGGATAAGGTTTTATTTGAACAACCATTTTTCTGCGTATGGAGGGCGTAAGCTATGTTTTGAATTTGGTGGAGCCAGCATCCACTGTTGATTGGGTGGGGTTTGAGAAGTCTATATATACCGGTGGACGAAAGGTAGAGAATGTGATCCGCAGTCAATGATGGAGAGCCACATTGGCAGGCTGGAGATGGCCCCAGCACAATACGATGCAATAGTGCGGTTGAAACGACCGACTCCTTGCGAATCGTTAAGTTACCCATTCAGTACGTGGAAGATGCTACCAGGTGGAGTTCTGTCATAGGGGTGATAGTGGAAATTGGTTGTTGGTCTTGGGGTATATAGCCAGCAGTGTCCATGTCTGTAAGATGGTGAATGGGGAGCTGGGAGAGTTTAGCAGCGTGTAGAAAGGTCGACGGAGAGCGCAGTCTCTGTCTGCCGAGGTAGTGTGATTCTTTGATGCCTGTTGTCCAACAGAGCCTACCAACAAGGTAAGTGTGTAATGTTCTCTCGACTGGTTCGCCCGTCCCTCACATCCATAACGCCCGTGTCCCCCCCCTGTCTTTCCCAGGTTCGACTAGTTCTCTTGCCTGCCGTTAACCCATTCTAAATACTTCTTCCTTTTCGCTTCACGTTCACAACTAATTTTACCTCTACTCTCCAATCCCCCCGTTATTGGCCTGCGTCAATTTCTCTCCCTCTTCTGGACTTACCCAATCATCCCCCTGTTTTAATCCCTCTCTTTCTCCTTTCTATCCGAGTACGTTATCGCTACCTCGGGCTCGCTCCCCCGAGATCGCTACGTCCACTAAACACTTTATCTTACCCCCCGCATCCCCATACCAAACACTTCTCGTTCTCACCTTTCTTCCCTGGTCCGCCCCTTTTCCCCTTTGCCTCGATATCTACAGTTCACCCCTGTCTATCCGAACCGTCTTTAACTTTATTGTTTGCAGATAAACACTGCGGCTGTTCCCTGCCCTCCCTCCATACCTTGTTGAAGCCCCCTACCTATGCTTCTATTCCTACTCTCTATTCCTTAGAGTATTTTATCCCCCCGTTTTGGTATCACCTACATGTAACTGAAGGCCTTATCCCAATCCTTGACTCCTCTCTACCATAATCAGCACTCTCCTTCCCTATTCCCCCACCCTTTCCGCTCCACCTCAGCACTTACCCTCACCCACCTGTGCTATCGCCCTCCCCTCCTCTCACTATCTTCGCCCCTGTACCCCACACTTCCTCCTCCCTTTCTTCACGCGCACGAGCCTACTACCCTGCTCCTCCCCCGTATTCACCGACCCCTTCCTTTCCCCCATCCTTCATTTTACACACAAACCCGCTCTCCCCGCCGGGTCTATATTGCCCACTATAATTCTGCTCATCTTCATAATATTCGAGTTTCTTGCTTGACGACCTCCGCTCCTTTCTTCGCGTTTCCCCGATTCCTAAATCCTCAACGTTCACGCTCAGTCCTGATTTCCCTCCCCGTATACCCCTGGTACTTGCCGCTCCCTATATCCTTCCTCGCGCCACGGTAGTTTCCACCCATTTAGACCATTTCTTCTTTTAGCTCTCCACTCCCTCTCGCAATTTCTTATCCTGTGTCGCCTTTGACACCACCCCTCCATATTCTCGGACTGCCGCCCTTAGACCCTCGACGCCCCTCCCCCTTTCCCACTTCCGTGTGGCAAGTCCCCACTCTTACCCCCTTTTCTCCCTTCCTGACCTATTCCCTTCTAATCCTTTTCCGTTTTTACAATCAGTTGACTGGTCTTCCACCCTATCTCTCGACCCCTAGCCATGCCCCCCTCCCCTAGCCCTTTTTCCCCCGGCTCCCCCCCCAATCGGCTTTCCCACCCCCTAACCCTCACTCCCTCTGCCCATTCTCCACTCCTCTCTTCATTTTTCTAACCTTCCTTCTTTCTTCTATTTTACTATTCTCTTCACCCCCTATTTTTTTATCTCTCTAATCTACTCCCTCCTAAACCTCTGCGGCTTATCCACTTTATATCCACCTCATTATCCTCTTTTAGGTTTCTGGTTCCGCCCCCCCATCTCCCTTATTACACACCCCTCTTTGCACTGCCTCTCATACATCTTACCGCCGTCCCCCGTCAGCTGCTTTTACCCTAGCCTTCTAATCACTCGCTAGATTCCTGCCTTCCCCAAGACGCCCCCTGCTCGGTCGTATTACCTTCCTACCCCTCACACACCTCCTGCCTTTTTTTTCGTCGCTCCCTCCTTTTCTGCACCCCCTTTCCTAGCGCTCTCTCCGCCATTTCTCTCCTCATCTGCCCTTCCCTTCCTAACTTCCTCTTCGACCGCCGTATTTCGACCCACCTTCACCTCCTTCTACCCTCGCTGCCTCCCGCTCTACATTCCTTCCCCATCCCCATGGCCCCCCCCGCTCACTTTCCTTCATTCTCACGAATCAGCTTTTTCTCCTTATTTCTTTCCCCTTTTCTTTTCCACTGATCGGCTTTTTCCATTATTGCTCTCAATTTAAGTTTACTTCTCTAGTCCTGCTTCTTTTTATCTCGTCGACGTTCCTTTGTACACTGCGTACTGCCTCTCTCCCCCTCTTCCCGATCACACGACCCCCTTTCCCCTTGTCTTATTTGTTTCGGACCACCGCCACTACCTCTATTTTCCCTCTTTCCCTTTCCCCCCGCTCAATCTATCTTTGATCTTTAATTACTCATCTCATAGTTTCGTTCCTTTCCTCTCTCAATGATCCTTGCCCCGTTCCCTTTCTTTCGGTCTTACCTCACCCTTCTTTAATCTCCGTCCCCAACCCATCTCTCGCCCGTTCTCTTGACCTCCCCAATTTTTTACCTCTCTCTTCTTCCCTTTTTTTAGATATTACTTTAGTCTGACTAGCACCCAACCCTCCGTTTTAACATCTTTACATATTTCGTCCTCATCATGTACTCAGCCCTCCTGGTTACCCCACACGCTCTCTTCTTCTACGTCCCCATGCATCTTGTTTCTCTTTCTACCCCTATCTCTTATCTTTCTCCCGTTTTCCCCCCTCCTAGCTCTTTTTAAACTATACCCTGCGTCTTCTTCTTTTCCTTCGTTATCCACCTTATAGTTGTTCACAGCCTACCATAATTGCATTCTCATTGCTCCCTCCGAATCTGTCCTCTTCACTACCCTCCGGAAACTATCCCCCTAGTCGTGCCTACCCTTCTCCACTTCTCCTACCTCCTACCCATGACCTCGTGTTTTGCCCCGGCACTCCGTTGGGTCGTTTCTATTTCAGCATCCACCTCCCTCGCTTTTAATGTCCTGTGCATCCGTCTTTTACTCTGGCATTGTTCCTATCATACTCCAACGAAGCTCTACGACTAGATCTATCACCTTTTCCGTCTCCTATCCCCATCTTTCTCGTCCTTCACCCTACGCACTCCTCGTACCCCCCAGCAGCCACCGCCTTACCTCATTTTCCTTTTCCACTCACGCTCTCTCCTGCTCGATTCCAGCTTCACCCGCCTGTTTTCCCCGCCACCGACTTTCACGCAGGTTTCCCTTTCCCCGTGCCACCTTCACTCACCCGCTTCTGTGCTTTCTCCTTGGTTTCACGCATCCTGACCCCTGGTCCCTCTCTTTTCGGTTGATTCTCCTCATCCATCCCCCCCTAGACATACTCTCCCGCCTATTTTTTTTCTCCCCAATGCTTTTCCCCCCCGTATACTTCCCCCCTCCGCCACCTCTAGTGTATTCCTCTTGCTAAACCTCCCTTACAACACAAACTCCCCTCCCCGTCATCTTTCCCTCCTCTTTTCACCTCTCGTTCCATCCTCAACCTGATAATCTCCGTCTCCCACGACGCACTGCGGTGCAATGCCTGAAGCACTGGTAGAAACTCCTATGGAGTGGGACGAAGGCCACCAGTAAGGGGTTTTTTGCGTTCTCCATGGTATGAGTTGAGTACGTGTCCATCTTCTGTGTGCGAGATCTATCGCAAATGCTAGGCGGCCTATTCAGGCAGCGCTGTTAGCCAGAGCTAGAGCGGTGGACGTAGAGCGGATGGGAATAGCACCCCATGAGATACAGCAAGGCGGCCAGGATCGGTATTCTCGAAGATTACCTTCGCACATACTGACTCGAGATGCTGCCGATAAATAAGATGCGATCAAGCTCCACTCCCAGATAAGTTGGTGTAGGATTGACAGAGGCGCTCCATTAAGATTGATTTGAAGCTGACGATGAGACTCTTTGGTGTTGAGATGGAAGACATTAGCGGTGGTCTTGGCTTCACTCAGATTGAGTCTTCCAGGTCTTCATATATGCTGCAATTAGTGCCATATCTGCAGTAAGTAATTTCTACTTCAGTCCAGCTTCTGTCCGAGTGAAGAGGGCAAGGTCGTCGGAATAGCTAGCCTAATGTTGTTGAGGTAAATCGCTTATATACAGTTGAACAGCATGTTCTTATCCTGTAGGACTCCGTTCATGCAAGACGTGTCGAGTGCTCTGCCCTTTAATATGTTATTTATTTTCCTTTATTCATTAAAAATTATAAAGAAGTAACAAAGCCCAGGACCATGTTTGGAAACCCAAAAAAAGAAGCGGGCAAAAAATGAAATAGCACGTCAAAAAAACTTCAAACACCAACAGCATAAAATGCATCAATTGACAGTATAAAAATGAAAGATTCAAAAGATAAGGGAAAGACAACAAGAAAAATAGCCTAGGTTTAGAGATTATGGGCACAGCATATGCGCACATTCCAGATGGTGTAGCTGGAAACAAGTGCAAGCTGACTAAGCTCCCCTTTTCACGGTTCTTAACCGGCGTTGTTTGGGAGCTTGGAAGAGGAGCTTTTCAGTTGTTTTTCATTTTCTTTTGAATCGAAAAACCACGGATACCCCCAATCTCGGACACAAATAGGGATCACATTTATACCTTTTTGGTCAAGTCCTGAATAAGTGAGCAGTGGGTGCAAAAAATGCGGGAGCTGGGAGCGCCGCTCCGAGGAAATGTTTGAAATCCTGGAGGTATCTATGCGAAAATTGTATTTTTGCTTCCTGAGGAATAAAAACACATTTCTGCACCCCTGACTTAGATGAGTATATTTGGAGACCTTGCGGTCATGTGTTTTGGTAATATTTGTCAAAAGGAACCGTAAGCTCAATGAGTTTGACTGAGGAGCCTTCAATGACGCCCGTCCGGTTTTACATTGTAATCAGAATATTAGGGGGGATTGTCTCCCGGGCAGTTGAAAAAAAACCGGAATATCGGCAAATAAGGAAAACAAATTGAAACTCTATCTGAAGGATAAAAGCTTGACAAGATGGGGAGAGGAAATCAGTGTTATGCTTTAGCCACGTAAGACGCCCGTGTTCAAGTGAAACGGGACAAGAGTTGAGAACGTGGAGAAGTGTCTTTTGTTGCCACATAATCTACAATTAGACGTGGTCCTATGCCCCAATGCGAAGATTTATAGAGTAGGGAGAAAATTCACATAGAGGAACGACGGGAAAACTTAAGACTAAGACTCCCCCCCCCCCCCCCCCCCCCCCCCCAACACCCCCCCCCCCGTAAGATTAAAAATGAGCGATCGCCAAGTAAGAGATCAAAAGGACTGGAGGTCAAGCATTTTCAAAACTCACCTGGTTGGACAAGAGGGCGGAGTAAATTTTGCACAAAAGTTCAAATGATCATGGAAAAATGGTATTTTTGATTCCTGATTTTCAGCCACGTCTTCTGATCAACCTTTGATGATACTTTGTACAAAGTTTGATGCAATTGCTAGATCCGTTTCTTAGACAAGTCGAGTCTCATTGCTTGCCTATGCGCGCTGTATGGTTAAGGCTGACCACCGTGTCACCCAAGAGGATCGTGATAATCTCGGAATGGCTAATCCATCCGGGTTGTGAATGAAAGCCGGGTAGCCCGTGTGGCAATGGCTCTAAGAACAAAGCTAACGAGTTGCAAGCATGTTACATATGAATTGCACAAGGGATGGTCCTGAAAAGCTGGAGTGAGGTCAGGGTGCCACACGCGTATATGCTGCAATATAAGGTCCCAAGAATCCAAGCTGACGCATGCCTTACGACGATTCTCAAAGCCTACCTCAATATCATTTGTGAGATTTATAATCTGATAGACAGTCTCCGGCCACGGCGAAATCCTGTTTGATCGGCACGGCAAATTGGGATTCGACGCCTGGCTTTTTTCCCAGCTGGGCCAGATGAGCCTCTCAAGGAGAGTTTGAAGGAACCACACAGTAGTGATATTGGCGGTAGTTTGGGGGTTGTCAACAGGCTTGTTTGGTTGGGGGAGTGCGCCACGCGATGGTAGCCCTCCTCCAGATCCTTGGGTATACGACTGGTTGGTAAGGCACCATGTGTAGAAATCTGGAGCCATTTAAGACATCGTGGGCCGCAGTGCACCAGGACCTCCGCTGGTATAATATCAGGCCCCTGGGCCTTTCCACTCTTTAGTTGGCTGATAGAGAGTGAGCCCTCATTGGTAAGAGGGACTGTTGAAGTGATCCGTCGTTGGACGGGGAGGGGTGACGTTAGGTAATTTGTTAGACCCCCAGTTCAGCGTGTGTCAACAAATGACCCATGTATTTTTTGATAATTTACACTTTCACCAAAACCCACCCTATTTTTTGGGAATTGTTTGAAAATTTGCACCCCAAAAAAGAACCATTTTTGAGAAAATGTTGCCACAATTCACCCAGAGACCACCATTATAAACTAGCAAAATCGCATCAAAACAACTATTGGGGCAATTTGGTCTGCACCTCACACCCACCCTAATCAAGACCCTATTTGCGCGTCCTTATGTCACCGAATGCCACTGTTTTGGAAGCGTCAGCCTTACACCAATATCCATTACATATGTGAGTGCCCCACTGACATCATTGGCGTATTAGTCTTCTGCAATTGTACTTCAGGGGCATAATAGTTTTTTGTATGGATTATGGATGACAGCGGCTCATGCGTACTATGTTTATGCCAAATTTGTTCTAAAGGAGGAATTGTTATTATTTAATGGACACTAGAAACAAGAGGTTCATTATTTATTAGACGCTTGGCAGTTTTTTCACGGGCGGCAGCAGTTGGACTCCTTTGAATGACCGTGCCCAATGTTGTAGACTTCTGAAAATTTGTTCTATTGGGCCAAACAAGTTCATCACTTTATTGGGAGAACCAGCATAGCAGAATATAATACGTGTCCAGGACAGAAAACCTTTGACATGTTTGACGAGCGCGTGTAGAGTGGGCGGGAGCTTTCAGCGCGTTCACGAATAGTTCTAAGTAAGTCGGGCTAGACAACAGCAAATTTGCTTCTTAAGGGCGCCGATGCGTGGTAGACGTCTAAAATTTGCCGCATCAGGTTTAAAATCAGGAGGCGCATCAGTTAAAATTCATTGGGGTATACCCCAGAAGAGAACTCAAGGGGATAATTTGCTTCTAGTGGGCGGGCATAGTTAATTAATTCATAGTTGCTTCACCTGTGCCAATTTTGTTTTCATCTGGTGGTATAGTGTAACATAAAGTGAAGCCTTCAGCCCAGGGCGCTGTTGTTTTGCGTTTTATCAATTTCTCTTTTGCGCGCACAAGGGGCGGCACATGATTCCGTCTGGATGACAAGTATTGAGTTAGAGGGCCATTGCCAGTACTTCTTCCGCAAGGGGCGGCATCAGTAATGACAGGGTGCTATTGCCAATTAGACGTCAGCATTTTTATTTAAATTTCGTGCGGGTCAGTTTATTCCTTCACTGGACGAACAGTATAGGGGCGTCACTAGAGTTCTGCATTTGTATGTTGAACGTCCGATTCAGTCCTGTCGTTGGAGCCATCTTTGAACTCTTTCTCAGTATGCTCTAAAGAAGCGGATCAGTTTATTATACTTTTTTATGGTGACCAGTATAGGGGAGCCACTTCTTATTAGGGGAGGTCTTCAAAGGCATAGAGACCACTGTTAGTTAATAAATTAATTGATCGGCTGAGTACAGAAAACGTCATGCAGATTTCTTGCAAATTTCGTAAAGGTGTATCTGACAGCCGCAATAAGTTTCTTATCTTATAGTTGTTGTTTTTTTCTTAAAAAGGAAGGGGGCGCCGGGGCGAGAGGCAAAATGATTGGGACGTACCTGGTTAGTCTGTACGCCCCGGTTCCGACGCCAAGTAAACAGTTATACAATAGAAGCAAACAATAACAAAATCAAACTTTTCTATAACATATCAGGACGTTACAAAGTATAAATTTTAACACCAAAGTTTGGTGTTAAATAAAACACCGGAGGGTGCAGTCCCGGATGATTACAGGAGAGTGTTAAATTAACACCCCAAGTAGTGTAAATGTGGCACCATTAGTGTTAAATAATGATTAAACCATATGTGTTGCAACATTTAACACCAAAAGCAGTGTCATATCATACATTGTAACCTCAAAATGGGGGTAATATACACTAAAAACAGGGTTTTTTGGGTTAAAGCTAACACCAGTGGGTGCCGTCCCGTATTGATTCCAGGATGATGGTTTTAAACACAGAACACCCATGGGTGTGGTTAGAGTGAAAAAATCGAGTTTTTGCAGTGTGATGTGTGTAGAATATATCAGCAAAAATTGCTTTGGTCTTGATTTGAAAAAAAATATTCGCAGCTGACTTCGTTAGTACCAGGGAGTTCCATGGGACCCTACTTATTAACTCATTAAAGGCTTGGCCGATTTAATTTTTGTAGGCCCTATGAAAAGAAGCGATTTAAAAAGTCATACAATTACAAAACAAATAGGCGATAATAAAAAATCACGCGTAAAGCGGCCAGCGCGAAACAAACATTTTTGAGGGTCCATATGAACCCCCCTCCCCTTGGTCACTTAAGTGTTAACACTGCTATGACACTGTTGGTGTAATATGTTGGTGTTTTTTTAAACACTGCCAGTGCCAAATTTACCTACTTGTGTTAGTTTAACACTCTCCATGAATCAATACGGGATTGCACCCTCCAGTGCTAATTAACACCAAACTTGGTTGTAACACTTATATTTGTCACGTAGGATATTTTAATGAAAATTGTTTGATTTTGTTTAAAAAAAAAAAAAAAAAAAAAAAAAAAAATAAATAAAGTGAAAATTTCACTTCCAAAAAGAGTGAAATTCCAAGTGAGGTTTTTTGTTTACTTTAAAAGAACGAATTTACCACGCCCAAATAGGGGAAATCACTTCAAAAAGAGTGATTTCACCTTATTTTCGTGTTGTCCTCCATTTTTTAATGGACTCCTCAACACAAGTGGAACCTAGCTCTTTTTGGAGTGAGTGATTTTTATGCTATTTTCACTCTTTGTTAGTGGAATTTGTCCGTTTAAAAGTTAAAAACCAATGCCATCTGGTGATGATATAGCCGTTTCGATTATTTACGATTCCTATAGTAGGATCATAGGGTGGCATGGGGAAGGGCCATTCCAAAAATGCTCCAGGCCCCTATATGACAAAAATGCTCCAGATCCACTGTGCGACATTTGATGCATGTGTCCATTTCATCCTTGGCTGAGCAAGAATTGATGAGGTTTATAGACCATCGCAACTGTAAAATGAAAAGGCCCGTAAACGCCGTCTGTATGAGAGATTGTATGTAATAGAAAGAGTCACTTTTGCCGCCAACCATGCAAGGAGCTTTTCTTTTAGTTGTTAGGGGAAAATGAAATCAAAATGGCCGCAAAGTGGGAAAAATAAAAGAATTTACACATAAAGTTTTGCTTAATTTCTTGAAAAAAAATCATAGCACTAAGTAACATGAATGGTAAAATTAGAAGTAGTTTAATGCCCCATTGTAACCTCGTCAGCCAGCCCAAAGTTTGGGTGTACCAAGGTTAAACGAGTCATCTCCCCACACGATTCTAAAGTAAACCGAGTGGAAGAGTGCAAAAAGAGTGAAAGAGTGAAGGAGGCAACACCTTTTTGAGTGGTAAAATTTCACTCTGAAATGAGTGTGAAAGCCAAGTTACTCTTAAAATTAGGAGTGGAATGCAGTGGAAGGTAGGCTTTATAGAACGTTATTTTGTCCTCTGCTGCCCCTGGTCCCAAAAAAGGTCTAATTGTAGGAGGGGTCCTTTTCATTTCATTTCATTTCACTTATTTAGTATTACACAAGGATAACTACACAAAAAGTACACAAAAACTGCGCACTTAATTCCATTGTGGTACTTGAGTCAGAAAGTGAGGGGGCCTTAAGAGGATTGCCACTATAACTATAACAAATACATAAAATAGCAGCCCAGCTGCAATGCATAATAAGTAAAAAATTACATATTACATACAGTAAAAATAAGGGAGTGTGTCCGTAGCCGTATACGGCTACCTAACCCCAGGGTTCGGTAAACCGTAACGGCTCTCTATATACCAAAACAGGCCTTGTGGTTAGGTAGCCGCCGTATACGGCTACGGAGCGTGTCCACAGTGATCGGTAAATGTCGGACACAGTATGCGTGAACGAACGTTACGACCAAGTATTAATCGCCCCATGAAGAAAGTAAAATCGGAGTAAAATGTGTTGATATTACGCAGTGGAAGGTGTGATCATATAAACTGTGAATTATAATAGACTGAGTTAGGAATTAGAATCACAATAGTTTGAGGATTTGCGATCCCTAGGAGCTCCTAGCCTATCGTTGGTGCCAAAATAATTACCAATAGAGGCTTATCAGAGAAAATATGTTCGCTGTTGTAACTCCCTCACATAGAATGTGTTAACACTATGACTGTTGACGGGGGGTAGTTTTTTAAAATGATGCGTACTTTTTAAAAAATATAGTGTCAATTGAAATATCAAACACTGCTATAAACTTTGAGGTTGCAACTTACTTGTTGTATTCCATTTAAACCGTAATTCCTTCAAACGAGAACCTAAGCTAATTCCATGAGCTCTTTTTAGAGCATGATTTAGTTATTTTTAGTAAATAAATGCCATATAACAAAAAAATACAAGTGGTTTTGTAAGTGTTTTATCCGAGGTTACAAAGCGCCTAAAACACGACAACTTACCAGAACTTCTTTTCCTCTATCTTCTCTTTAAGTATACACAGCAAAAATCTTGATTTATGAATTGTCTTCAGAGCAATGAATAATAAATAGATAAAAAATGTTTCTTGTCTCTTTGAATGACCTGTTTTTTGCAGAAAGAAAGATACGACTTTTTCACAAGTCTAAGATTTTTTTTCTGTTCAGGATTTTCAACATTTAATTTAACACCACAATACGACGTTTTCAAACACGAATTTTTAATAATCTTAGGGCCAAAAAAAGTTTTGTCTCCGCTTTCCCGCGCGAATAGCGTTTTAAAATTAGATTTTATTTAGCCTCAAAGCTCTATGCGTCGGCGGCGATTTTGACACTTGTTTTACATTGGGGACCCCAATGCACCATACTAAATTAAAAAGAAAAAAATAGAAATGTTTTTATTTTTTTTATTGTTTTTTCATTGTTAAAGGTTTGCTTTAAATATTTATGCTAATTCCTTGAAACGGAAGATGATTAGGTGGGGTGGGGGCTACATTGGACTTTGCATATTTCTAAAAAGACCACGGGCGCAATTTTTTTAATAATCGCATAGGCTATACTTATTTTGTAAAAAATCACTCTTTAGAGTCAAAAGAAGAGGAGACAAAGTTCTTTATTTTTGTTTGGGGGGGGGCCTTTTATTTTTATCCCAAATTGTAGTTGGGAGGTACAAAAGTACATTTTTTTCCTATATGTGGGAATTTTTTTTTGCTATCTATTTATATTTATATGCAATATGTGTGACTATAGGGTAATTTATACGTAGGGGGGGGCCTAAATGTTTTAGCACTTGTTCGCGTGGCGGAGGTCATTTTTATATTTAATATTTCATATATATATAAAAAATTAGATTTTAAATAAAGTTATTTAGTCTTATCTGTATGAGCTAAACAGAACTATGGTCATCCTCAAAAAACCTTCCCACAAAACGATGAGCCTCCCAAGCACGAAGGCTGCGTGAATTTTTTTAAACAATCTCTAAAGAGAAACCATGCAAGCACATAACAAAACGAAAACAACCCCCATTGCACATTACAAGACATAAAAAAGAAAAATTGTTAATATGGGGGCTCTAATTACTTTACTATTATTTCTTGATTAGTTTTTTGTTTTGTTCAAGTGGATACTCACAACCGGACTACCCCATAGCACTATGCCATATCACCGACCAATCATATTGGCATAACCCACAAATAGGGCAAAGCTGGATCAACCAAATCGTCAAAAGGGCGATGGTATTGTTACGGCGGTCCCGGAAAGTGTGTATCTGTGTCACACCTGCGAAAGAAATATTATCTAAATTGGTAATGGCGCGAGAGATTAATAAACGTTATTCAGTCAGTCCGTCAATAGGAATGTGTGTAAATGAAACTAAATCTCAAAATTATCTTCCGGAAACGGGGGGTTACTATGGAGTTTGTGCGTCCCAGAGGGTCCGTTAACTATGTTTTGTTTTAAATTGTTCGTATGGTTCTGAACCGATAAAAC